>OY821740.1:26573356-26614651 GCA_963682055.1 Primula veris | reverse complement strand
GTTCAACCTCATTCGCCCGGATGAGTTGCAAGGAGGTATGAATCTTTTAGATGTATTTAGTGTATATATGTATTCACGCATGAATTGTCGCATGTAATTAGGCATACCTCATTGAGAAGTATTTCTTCTTTTATATAGGCAGTAGTATGATAAATCTTGATCTAATATTATCATATTTGCATAAATTTTTAGGCCCTTACTTTTATGTTAAGAATAAACAAATAATAGATATCTCCTTACTTAGAGGGGAAGTCTTTCCTTATATTCATAAGGAAGCATATCTTCCACTCCCATAAGAGCGGGCATTTACTCATATCTTTTTGTATCTTTAGATACACAATATATTCCTGTATATCAATCGTAAATTAATAATCACAATCGTGCTTATATCACGGGTAATCACGAATATATTAATTTTTTGTCCTAAGGCAGCTATTATGTATAGCATTAATCTCGCCATAAATGATCTTTTAACGATTTATTAGATTATTTCTGACAATCGTAGTAAACCATAATATTAAGTCCTAGAATAATGTTTAGGTCATATCAATTAATTAGAAAATAAGAACCCTAAAATTATACCGCCATCAAATAGAGTAATTTTGGTTATACATTTTTTTTAAATGTAATTGTTCTATCTTGGCCATTTCACCTTTTGTTATTATGAAAAAAAAAACAGGAAAAAAGAGACGAGAAACCAAAAAGGAGGTGTAAAAAAAAAGAGATGAAAAGAAAAGAGAAAAAGAAACGATACCATGTCTCAAAAAGAAAGCAAAAAAAAGAAACACATTTGAAAAAGAAAAAAAATCTAGTGAAGTGATTTTGTAGGCAAGTAGTATTTATTTAATTCATTGGACTAAGTTGCTTGCTTTTACATTTTGCGAGACCTTTTTTTCCGTGATTATGTGTTTACTTCTATATAAGATTGATCGTATACGCCGAGCGCACACTATAAGCTCGTGATATTTTTTCACCCGAATAATGTCCCTCTTTCTAATGGAAACGGATAATATAACATGACAATAATAAACGTTATTGTGTTGTTATTATCTCATCCAAACACTTAATGACGTTAGATAAAGTATAATATGAAGGACATGAAGGAGGAGTTGCATGAGAGGGGATTAAAGGGTTTTATTTTGGTGTATTAAAAAAAAATAGAAACATAAGTATATCCTAATAATAATCATAATTTTGGGACTTATATGAAATAGTTCACAAATGTTAGGCGTGTTACATGTATCAATGCCCATCACCCATCGTGACTAATTTATCCAGACCACATAAAACCATCATCCATCCTGAATGAATTTACAGAATGGAAGCATACTCATCCCTCGCTCATCCACACTGATTACAGAAAAAATACTCAAAACCAAAACCTGTGAATAATGGCGTTTGCGCCCCAAGCAATCATGTCAGCCAACAGTTTATTCTTTTTCAACAACACTTTTCATAAGAGTTCTCTCCGAAGAATCCAAGCTTCTTCTACGGATGACCCCGATTGTAACGTCGAAGAGTGTGCCCCCGATAAAGAGGTGATTAAACCTTCTACATCTACACGTCTTAATTTGACTTATAATTTAATTGGCATAGGGAGGGAAATGAACTGCGTATGTGTACAGTTAGTAATCGGATCCGTCCTCAAAAGATAAAACCAAGCTTAGAGCTTGTTTCATTCAAGCTTTTAAGCTGACAATTGTATTTTTGAGGTCCAAATTATTGTAAAAAAAAGCGTTCCCGAGCTAAAAGGTTCTAGGTGAACTAATTAGAAAATCTTACAGCAGCTTTTAAGCCGGGCAACTAATTGTAGTCCAGCTTTTAACAAAGCAGCAACTGAGCTTAAAAGCTTCAATTAAACAAAGCATTCTTATGGATGCAGAAAGAAAGGAAGCTTCATTTAAACAAGGCACTCTACAAGATGAATTCTCCCCCATTTCGGGTTATTAGAATTGACTTGGAACTAATGTAGTTGACAAATGTTGATTCATCCATCTAGAAAGTAAACACCCATGAAATGACTTACAATTGCATATTGGTCATCCAAAATTGTTGTGTAGCCATTATTGCTATGAATACATAGATGTTGTATGCCTATTATTTACTTATATTTAATAACACGTGAATTGTTGTGATGGTGGAACAGGTTGGAAAGGTGAGCATGGAATGGTTAGCCGGGGAGAAGACCAAAGTAGTTGGCACGTTCCCGCCTCGTAAGAAAGGGTGGACTGGTTACGTTGAGAAGGACACTGCAGGGCAGACTAACATATATTCTATTGAGGTCCTTTTCTAATATGCTGAAACATGATTTTCAAGTCATGATTAATAGCAAAGCGCCAAAGCCCAAGTTACTAACTCTAGACTTGCCTATTTAGTGTAGAAAAGGATCTTTCATGATTTGAACAAAGAATACTACGTACCATAGATCTTTTGATGATAGAGTTAGTTTAAAGAGAAACAGTTTTGCTTTTGTTTTTCTTTTTGGTTGGGCCTCTCGCAATATTTGAACATTTGTTTCGGGCTGTTTATAATAAAAAAACTGGAAGTCCATTTGCACAGATTTTGCTAGATGGGCTTCTGAACCTAGAAAGTGCTTACTCAGAACAATAGTTGCCATGTTCCACTATCAACCTGCCTTTTATGTAGTTTTTCCTTTTCTCTTAATCTGTGCATAATTTATGTCATCACTGACCCCTTGATCTAAGAAAGAAATGGATCAAGTTTGAGGTTGCATAGTATGGCTTTTTAGCCTTCTGATTTACATAAACAAGCGCTTCACTCATATGACAGGCTAAAAAATCTCTAGGTTTCTGTATGCTTTGGACAAGTTTGTTGATATTATTATTTTCGGGTTAATTCTCTCAAGGAAAACACACACAACCTGAAATCAGATACACAGAGATTGGTTTATTCGAGTCCACCGTACAAAACTGTATCTAACTTGTAAACAAATATATTTGGGCAGCCTACAGTTTATGTGGCAGAAACCGCAATCAGTTCAGGGACGGCTGGATCATCCTCGGACGGGGCAGAGAACACAGCTGCAATTACAGCTGGCATAGCACTGATCACAGTAGCAGCGGCCTCTTCGTTACTCTTGCAACTCGGCAGAAACTCCCCACCTAAAATCCAGACCCTTGAATACTCCGGCCCCTCTCTCACCTACTACATTAACAAATTTAAGCCACCAGAAAAAATTGAATCTTTGATTTCAACAGAACCAGAAACCGTTGAGGCTGTACAGACGGAAGCCACTATTCAAGAATTCACTGGTGTTTCAGAAGTTACGGAGGATTCCACGCCATCGACTCCAGATGTGGCTCTAGGAAACTGAAATATAGGAATCGAAAGATTGTTTTATTGTATGTTATTATATGTTTATTTTCCACTTTTATGATGTACTTTTTATATATCGGCAGTGTCATGGATGCCTGATATTGCTCGGAGACAAATTGCTTATGCTATGTTTTAATGAAGTTTTAGAAGCTTGTACTTTTTTGGGGGTCTGATTTAGTTGCTCTTATGGGTAATTAGAAGGAACATTATTTGTGTGCTATAATTGAAATGTTAGATTTGATAGTTCTTGCAATCGGTTGTAAAGTTTTCCGTGCATTAGTGTATTATTGTGACTATATGTACTAAATGTTTTAGACATTTATTTATTGAGCCAAAGTAAAAGCGAACTACCTCTTCAAGTATTTTGAACTAAAAAAATATTTAGATCTACCAAACAGCATCAATTACATAAACTCCCAACTTCGTTCGAAGAACAAGAAGAAAGAAGAAAAAAGAAAAAAGAAAAAAGAAAAAAGAAGAAAATTACTGTTATTAAAGTTGTATTGCGTATTGAATTGTCACATTACACTTTGATACCATTTTAAAAATAGGAAAAATTAAGGAAAAACACAATTATTTAAGAATTGTTCTTTATCCCAAATTTAATTAAACATTGGTTTATTTTAACAAAACTATTTAATTATTGGTCCAATTATAATAAATATAAAAAGTTTACAAATTCTATTTATCTCATTTATCAATCTCTAAAAAAACTCATCCAAATATATTTAACATACCACCAACTATCACCGCTCTGCCGCCGCCCCCCTCTCTCACTCTATCTACCTCGCTCTCTCTCAATATCTCTCTCTATAATATATATATATATATATATATATATATATATATATATATATATATATATATGGGACAGGATCAGTAGACACATATAAAAACACACTAGGTTTACACATAAATCACAGCCTTCCATCTAATTTAACATTCAATGGTCCAGATTAGTTTTAATTAATACAGAGAAAATACCACGCATCAATTAAATTAAAAGCTCTCTGCTCTTCTCACACTCATCACCACCAAAACTCCACTTCTTCACCACCACCGTCCGGCCTCCTTCTCAACCCGATGTCGCCTCCCAAACCGATCCCACCTGACCCAACACGTCACCGTACGGGCTTATCAGGTATCATCTTCTCTCTCTCTATATGTATATATATATATCCCTCTCATCCGCTCTTCTTATTCTACAACACTGTTTCTCTCTGCTCATATTCGAAAACCCATTATCAGCAGCTACCACCAAAAGGAGATTAAGGGTTATTTCTATGTCTTCTTCGTCTTCGTTTTCGTCTTCGAGTCGGAAACACATGAATCGACTCGCTAATGAACACAGCCCTTACCTTCTTCAACATTCTCATAACCCGGTTCCTATTCTTTTATTCAATTTACTATTTAATATTGGTAGATATGGTTTCACCGGTCGTGGTGTTAGGGTCAATTACTATTATATACATTTATTGTTTACTTGCTTTCCTTTTTTTTCTTCTTTCTTTTCTGTTACTCTTCATGTTTGCTTTTATGAGTTGCGCTCGAGCTCCGTTCCAGTTCGGATTTTTTTTCTTAATATGAGGGTGTCTATTCCGGGATTTACGCTATCTTTGTACTATTACTTGTCCAAAGTTTCCAACAGAACATCGTTTAATTGGATGTTGTAGTGCGTAGAAGTATGGAAACGGCAAGTAATTTACTATATTATAGTACTAAACCGAAGAAGACAGAGCTTAAAAGACAGAAGCTAACAAACCCAGAGTCTATAGTTTGTACAACTCTAGTGAGTATGGTTGTATCAAATGTGTGAATTATATTACCGGTGATTATGAGATTATAAAACCAGAAAAGATGGGTAAATACTTTGGTGTGGATTAACTCTATTTAAAATATACTTTGGTGATTAATCCACACCAAAGTATTTACTCATCTTTTCTGGTTTTATAATCTCATAATCACCGGTAACATAATTCACACATTTGATACATCACAACCATACTCACTAGAGTTGTACAAACTATAGACTCTGGGTTTGTTAGCTTCTGTCTTTTAAGCTCTGTCTTCTTCGGTTTAGTACTATAATATAGTAAATTACTTGTCGTTTCCATACTTCTACACACTACAACATCCAATTAAACGATGTTCTGTTGGAAACTTTGGACAAGTAATAGTACAAAGATAGCGTAAATCCCGGAATAGACACCCTCATATTAAGAAAAAAAAATCCGAATTGGAACGGAGCTCGAGCGAAACTCATAAAAGCAAACATGAAGAGTAACAGAAAAGAAAGAAGAAAAAAAAAGGAAAACAAGTAAACAATAAATGTATATAATAGTAATTGACCCTAACACCACGACTGGTGAAACCATATCCATCAATATTAAATAGTAAATTGAATAAAAGAATAGGAACCGGGTTATGAGAATGTTGAAGAAGGTAAGGGCTGTGTTCATTAGCGAGTAGATTCGTGTGTTTCCGACTCGAAGACGAAAACGAAGACGAAGAAGACATAGAAATAACCCTTAATCTCCTTTTGGTGGTAGCTGCTGATAATGGGTTTTCGAATATGAGGAGAGAGAAACAGTGTTGTAGAATAAGAAGAGCGGATGAGAGAGATATATATATACATATATATATAGAGAGAGAAGATGATACCTGAGAAGCCCTTACGGTGACGTGTTGGGTCAGGTGGGATCGGTTTGGGAGGCGACGTCGGGTTGAGAAGGAAGCCGGACGGTGGTGGTGAAGAGGTGGGGTTTTGGTGGTGATGAGTGTGAGAAGAGCTGAGAGTTTTTAATTTAATTGATGCGTGGTATTTTCTCTGTATTAATTAAAATTAATTTGGATCATTGAATGTTAAATTAGATGGAGGGCTGTGATTTATGTGTAAACCTAGTGTTTTTTTATATATGTCTACTGATACTGCCCCTATATATATATATATATATTGTTATATATATATATATATATATATATATATATATATATATATATATATATATATATATATATATATATATATATATTCGTGACTGCAACGGGAGGAGGAGAGAGCGGCGACGGGCGGTTGGTGACAGTGGCGGCGGAGGCGGTTGTTTTCTTTCCGTTATACTCTCTCTAGGTTTGTGAAAGTGAGAAGGGAGATGGATAGGACCAACTATGTAATTTAAGAAATTACAAAACCAGTCCTCTATTTTTGAACTATTAAGTTTCAGTCCTTAATTAACATTTATTACTAAAAAATGTTTAAATAACAAGTTCCATTCATTTCTATTGAACAAAAAACATAAAACAAATCAGACTGTTTTAAAATAACTTATATTGTTTAAAAAACAACCCAGTCTATTTCTAAAAATGAATTAAAATGACTTAGACTGTTTTATAATTACTCATATTGTTTTTAAAATTACTCAAACTATTTTTAAAATGATTTAAAATGACTCAGAATGTTTTTATAATTACTCATACTTTATTTATAATTACTCCGACAATTTTTAAAATGACTTAAAACGACTCAGACTGTTTTTATAATGAATTAAAATGACTCAGATTGTTTTTAAAATGACTTAAAACGACTCATACTGTTTTTAAAATTACTCAAAATATTTTTAAAATTACTTAAAATGACTCAGACTATTTTTAAAATAAATTAAACGACTCAGACTGTTTTTGTAATGCTTTAAAACGACTCAGACTGTTTTTGTAATGACTTAAAATGACTTATACTGTTTTTTAAAATGACTTAAAACGACTCAGACTGTTTTTAAAACAACTCATACTGCTTTTAAAATGACTTAAAACGGCTAAGACTGTTTTTTAAAATAATTTAAAACGACTCATAATGTTTTTACAATGACTTAAACCGACTCAGAATATTTTTAAAATGATTTAAAACGACTCGGAAATGTTTTTAAAATGACTTAAAACGACTCGAAAATATTTTTAAAATGACTCAGACTGTTTTTAAACTGACTTAAACCGAATATGACTATTTTTTAAATGACTTAAAACGACTCAGACTGTTTTCAAAATTACTTAAAATTACTCAGACTGTTTTTAAAATGATTTAAAACAACTCATACTGTTTTTAAAATAACTTAAAACGATTCTGTCTGTTTTTAAAATGAGTTAAAACGATTTCGACTATTTTTAAAACGACTTTAAATGACTCAGACTCTTTTTAAATGATTTAAAATTACTCAGAATGTTTTAAAACGGCTCGGACTGTTTTTAAATGACTTTAAACAACTCAGGCTATTTTTTTTTTTTGAATGCCTTAAAACGACTGAAACTGTTTTTTAAATGACTTTAAAAGACTCAGACTGTTTTTTAAAATGAATTAAAACGACTCAGACTGTTTTTAAAATTACTCAAACTGTTTTTAAAACGACTCAGATTATTTTTAAATGACTTAAACAACTCAGACTGTTTTTGAAATTACCATGACTTTTTAAAATGATTTAAAACGACTCAAATTGTTTTTAAAATGATTTAACACGTCTCAGAATGTTTTTAAATTACTTATACTGTTTTAAAATAACATAGACTGTTTTTAAAATATGTTTTAAAATATTTTACGTTTTTGGAATTTTGTTGATTTAGATTTTTTGGGTATTTTTTTGTTTTTTTTGAGATTTTTTTTAAAATTTTATTGTTGTCTTTTAGAGGTTTTGCATTTTTTTAATTTCTGATTTTTTCCGTACTTTTTTTTTTTTTTTTTTGGATGTAATGTATCAAAATTACGAATTATATAACCTTTTATAATTAGATTTGAACTACAGGGACTAGAATAATAATTTCCCAAACTATTGGGCAACGCTAAAATTTCATGAAATATGGAGCGCAATCCAGTGCATCGCACACACGGTAGAACTGGACACGTGTCGCATTATCATTGGTTGTTGCTGAAATGGACCGATACTTAATTAGTTTAAGTTTTTTGGAACAATCCAAAATTTATCTTATATGAATTAAGTTTTATATTTTATTTAAATAAACATCTTAGCCCACATAATTATTATTAATTACAAATATAACTCAACATTATTGTTACATATGTATTATTAAATTGTTTATTTCACATGTATACACTTACAGAATACATTAATGTCACTTTAGAAAAAAATAATATAAATCAATAATAAATACCGAAATTTCCGAGTCGTTGCATGAACTCTTTCGAGGTTGTGTGTGTTGTGCAGTACATGCTCATGTGTTGCTAACGCCATCCGTTTTGTAGGGGGCACCACATCTATTGGTATAACACTTGTGAGTTGAGCTACAGGTGAAAACTGATTTAAAACATGTGCGGCTTCTAATAAAGGGTTTCTATGCAATAGTAACTTCAACGAAAGAATTTAGTGTTCTTGTACTTGTGATTCTCTTATCTCCAACAAGATCAAATACTTGTGATGAATGAGCCGCTACCCTTTCTTTCCCCTCAACGATTTATCCATCTTTGAAGTCTTTGCCTTTGTAGTTCTTTTTGTGCACTTGGATTTTACTGCCTTTTTCAAAATGGACTTGTGTATAGCCATTGTCAGCAGTGTAATCATCTTCTGCCAGTTTTTCTATACTTTGTTGTTGATGAACCTTATAGTCTGCAGCATTATCAAAGTTAGGGGGATAACTAATCAGGCTTAGTGAATCTCTAGAAGAGCTAGAGTCGTCCTCCTGCCTTTCATCTTCAGTGTCAAACACTATTACTCTTTGGTTGTGACTGAAACCATTGCGGAGGCATCAGGAGTCTTGGTGGCATCTACAACCATGATCTTTTGTACCTGATGAGAACTATTATCGTCATCTTCTCTATTGTCTCCTTGGTCTATCGACACAATAGCTTCCTTCCAAATATATATCCCACCCAGATCAAAATTGTTCTGATTAGTGTTTAGGTTTGAATAATCATCTTCAATGGCAGAGTTTACTTTTCTAGTATTATCGTCATCTTCTTTATTGTCTCCTTGGTCTAGTAATTCTCTCGTCTCCAACAAGGTCATATGCTTGTGATGAAATATTTGGGGTCTCTGCCCCTTTTCTTCCATCAAATGTATGTCCATCTGTGTAATCATTTTCTACAAGTCTGTTTATAATTGATTGATTATGGACATTACAGTATGCAACATCATCGTGGTCAGAGGCATAACTAGAAAGGCCAAAAGTAGCTCAAAAAAAGGAAAAAATGGACCGTAGAGAGAGAAACTCCCTAGTGGTGAAATAGTGGAGATAGTTCTACCCATCTCCATAGCTAATAAAGCTTAGTAATATCTCCTAATAAATAGATTATATACACGTTATTGTATATCACTCTTTAGTCTTTGCTATAACCAGACCAGATTAAAGAATACATTTAAAATATAAAATAAAATAAAAAAGTTTAAACTTAACAGATCTCTATATCGACGTAACTCGTCAGAACATTCAATTAAAATTCTGGGTTTTGAAATATGACGTTCCTCAACCCACCATCGAAGGACATCCAATCTAAAACCAAACTCTTATATGCTAGGATGCAAGAGGAGGACCAATCGACATCGGCGGCAGAACGTGAGAAAGGTAATTTGGGGGTAAAGATTGAATCAGCTTTTCTAGCGATAAATAAGGGTAATAAGTCGTCTAAAACACCTTCGAAGTTGTTTGATGATATGGAAGTGATGGCAGCAAGGTTAGTTAATGAAAAACCTGAGGTATATGAAATGGAGAACACGTAAGAAAGAGGAATTTTTTTGGGGGGAAATCACAAAATGGTGAACAAATCTGGTATAGCTGTTAATTTTCCTTTAGATAACACTGATTATAGCTTCATAACGATGGAGGGCTGAGAAGGAAAACGAACTAGTGAGAATGAACAAGAAAACAGAGAGTGCACTGAAGGTGTTCGACGTAATGTCTCTGAAGGTGTTCGACGTAACTGAAAAATCTGATAGTGACCTAATTCTATCCCAATACGACACTATAAAAGATACTCTTTCACCAATTGATCGACTTCACTAAATGTTAGTTGATTCAAAAAGGAAATTTGGGCTAAATTCTGCCGTAACGCTTGATGAAGTCGGGGCAGGAATTGGACATAGTAAACTAGCTGATGGGTTAAAAGGAAATGAAAGTGCAGGTAAACCAATGGCAGATAATGGTGTGAGGACCGGAGCATTACTCTTACCAAGTGATCTAGTAGATGCTATAGGGGAGATGAACAATAGTGTTTCAAAGAGTGAAAAAGCCGGAATAAAGGTAGGAAATGAAGGGCGGGTATCGTATGCAGAAATGGTACAAAAGCGACCCGTGGATATCATAAAAGAGGCTAGAAGCAAAGAAATATCCGAGAATCAAATCCGACATGGCTCTAGCTCAAAAATAAAGCTACAATAGTACACAAGTGTCCCTGGTACACCGGTGACGGACCTTATACCCGATGAAGCTGAGATGGTTAGACTAAATAATTGTTTGGTGGGTTGTTTCTTAGGAGCTAGATTTAACTACTACGATGTTAGAGATGACCTGTTTGTGCAATGGGGTGATAGTGGGCTTATTGATATGTGGTGTTCTGAGAATGGTATTTACTTGTTTGAATTCGAAAATGAAAATGCCATAGATGAGATCCTTGAGAAAGTACATTGCCACGTGTTTGGTAAGGTAATGGTGTTGAAAAGATGGCAGCCAATGCTCAACCTAAGGATTTGGTGTATAAGGTGCCAATATAGATCAAAATTTATGGATTGCCACTTGAATTTTGGGCAAGCGACAATCTAAGTAAAATCGCAAGTAGAGTGGGAAAACCCTTGTATATGGATCTAGCTACCGAAAAAAAGTTGAGGATAACCTATGCTAGAGTGTACGTAGAAATTGATGCTTATATGGTGTTACTGGATACTATCTCTATTGCTTATGGGGATAATAGCGTAGATGTCTCGGTTGAGTATCAATGGTTGCCCCAAAAGTGTGAAGTGTGTTAAGGTTTTTGGTCATAATGTGGGAACTTGTCCTCTATCACCTAGACAACCTAGAGAGCATGGACCTCATAGAAACATCTCAAGAAATCAGCGGCAATCAAAGAAAGAGCCAAATAACCAATTTTCTAACTACAGGAACTATAACATGCGACAAAGCAGGCCAGTTTATGAATCAAAGTGGAAGGCAGTCCAGAGCACAAATTGAAGTTTAGATATGCATTCTAAGGGAGAAGAAATGGGTAAGAATGGGCAAAATAAAGACGGGTTTCAGCAACCTAAGAACGCGATACTAAGAGATCAAAATGGTAAGAAAGCAACGACCCAAGAGCTTAGACAAGCTGTTAGTGGTATCATAAATTTGATGAACGAGCTAAACCTGGAATTTTTGTTGGCTATCCTTTTGGACAAAAGGGGTATCGAATATATGACATGAAAACACGAAAAATTTACGTCTCACGTGATGTCGTCTTTCATGAATCTATTTTTCCATACCGTGATATGCCTTCACCATCACCTAGCCAATCAATTTCTATCACACCTCTTAATGATGATGACATTATTGACTATTCCATTCCCACAGTCAATAATCCCTCTTAAGACATTGTGACACCGGTCATGGAAAGTCCGTCCCAAATTGCTTCACCTATTTCGGAGCTAAATATCACTTCTTCACATCCGTCTGATGATGATCTTCCAACTGAAAATAGACCGTCCCTCCCTAACTTTTCACATCGGGTTCGTCGTCCACCTTCGCATCTTAAGGATTACATTTGTAAGCATGTCTTTTCTTCTACTGCCTTTCCTTTAACTGATTATTTCTCTTTATCATATTTTCGCAACACCCATCGCGCTTTTCTCTCCACTGTCATTCACAATGACGAACCATGCTCTTATTCCCATGCCATGAAATCTGTCAAATGGCGTGAGGCCATGGCAAGTGAAATTCAAGCTCTTGAAACCAACACCACTTGGTCTCTATGCTCACTTCCCCCTAACAAAACTGTTATTGGTTGTAAATGGGTGTACAAAATCAAATACCGTTCCGACGGTTCAATTGAGCGCTATAAAGCGCGCCTCGTTGCCAAAGTATACACTCAAATTGAGGGCATAGATTACCATGATACATTTGCACCCGTGGCCAAACTTGTCACTGTGCGCCTTCGCCTTTATATTGTTGCAATTAAAAATTGGTCCCTTCACCAACTTGACGTCAACAATGCGTTCCTCCAGGGCGATCTTGATGAAGAAGTTTACATGAAACTTCCCCCTGGATTCTCCTCAAACGGTGACACTCGGGTCTGTAAATTAAACAAATCTCATTATGGACTAAAGCAAGCTTCTCGTCAATGGTTTTCAAATTTTTCATCGACTCTCATTAATCGTGGCTTTCACCAATCTATTTCTGATTACAGTCTTTTCACATATCACCGTGCTAATACTTCTGTTTTAATTCTCGTTTATGTTGACAATACAATCATCACCGGCAATAATGACGCAGTTATATCTAAGGTAAAAAAAATTCCTAGCTCAATCTTTCCCCATCAAGGATCTTGGTCCTCTTCGCTACTTCTTAGGAATTGAGGTTTCGCAATCCAACAAAGGAATTTTTCTATGTCAACGCAAATATTTCCTTGATATCTTATCTGATTCTGGTATGACGGGTTCTCGATAATCTGCTTTTCCTATGGAACAAAATCTTCACTTACAACCTACCGATGGGACTCCTCTGTCTGATCCCACAATTTATCGTCACCTCGAGGGACACCTTCTTTATCGCACAATAACTCGGCCTGACATTCAATACGCCGTCAATAACCTAAGCGAGTTATTCGCTATCTAAAAGGTTCAGTTGGTAAGGGACTTTTTCTTCCCGCATCTAGTTCTCTTTTTTTAGTCGGGTATGTGGACTCTGATTGGGCCGGCTGTCCCACTACTGGTCGCTCCACCATTGGTTACTTAATCATGCTTGGCTCTTGCCTTGTTTCTTGGAAAACCAAGAAACAACCTACTATCTCAAAAACACAAGTACTCGTAGAGGCAAATGGACTCTAAAGAGAGAAAATCTCTAGTGGTGATAGCTTCTCCAATCTCTTTAGTTATTATTAGTAGTAATATCTTTAGTTATCTGATCACTTTCACTCGTCTATAATTGATTAATAAACACATACCAAATACACTTATCCATATAACCAATTATTATATAATAAGATATACACATACCATAACTTATATTGCAGTTTTTTAAACTGTACTTGATGGAAATGATTTAACCAACTGATGAAATCAAGAGAAAAACGAAACTACTGTTTGAAAAGATGATGGAGGAGGATGGGTGGAGAAACAAACAAGCTCAGGTCTCGTTAAAAATGAAAATCAAGGTGGAGAACAAAATTTGGGGGTTAATCACAAAATGGTAAAATTATCACTTATAGCTGATCAATTACCCTTGATAATACTGGTAATAGCTCCATGAAGGTGGAGGGCGAGAATAGTAATCAAAAGAGAGTCAAAAATACTATGAATAGTACGTGCACTGAAGGTGTTCGACCTTTGGTCTGTGAAGAAAATGAACTTGATTTTTCTGAAAATGACCTTGCTCTACCACAGAACAACAAATTTAGTGACACCCTCTCACCTATTGAACGACTTAAGCTGATGTTAGATGACTCAAAGAGGAGATTTAACGAGACCTTAAAATCGGCGGTTGGCGAAACCTTAAAATCAGCGGTTGCCTTAGCAGATGATGTTGGGAGTGGCAGCAAAAGGGGTCGACTAAATGGGGAATCACCTAATGAAAAGGAAAAAGTAATTAAACATGATTTGTTGAGTGTATTGAAAGGATGGTAGAGTGAGGAGGATTTAGATGTAGGAAACGTAACATGTACCTTAGGTGCTCGACAAAATGCAGCTGAAGCTTTTGGAGCAAAATCTGATACGCTGGGTCTCCCTAAAGAACTTTACGAGGAAATTAAGACATTTGATGAGGGTCAATATGCAGCAGGGGCAAAATACGTGGGTATGTCTTATAGAGATATTGTGACTGGGAGCGGAAAGAATGGGGACGATGGAAATATGACCAGTAATGTAGTAGGACGCAACGAAGTGGAACCTAGTTCAAAATCTACAATACAGCTAAAATACTATACCGCTGTTGAGGGTCCAGTTGAATTAGTTCCGGATGAAGGAATTTTAGAAAGTTTAAATAAGTGTAGTGGGCTATTTTTTGGCAGGTAAGCTACCGTTTTGGGATGTTGATACTGAAATGAGAAGGCTATGGCATGGGCTAAAAACTATCCAACGCAATGCAAAGGGATTTTTCTTTCTTCATTTCCAAAATGAAAGTGAAATGAATGCTTTTCTTGATAATGGGTATTGTTATGTCTTTGGTAGACTAATGGAATTGAAAAAATTGCATTGTATGCTTAAATTGGACAAGGAAGCTATGGAGTTAATACCGATTTGGGTTAGGTTGTTTGATGCGTCATTGGAATTCTGGTCATGTGATAATCTGAGCAAGCTCGCTAGCAAAATAGGTAGACCACTATATATAGATCAAGCAACAGAGAAAATGCTAAGTGTGACGTATGCTCGTGTGTGTGTTGAAATAGATGCCTTTAAAGAATTAACATGTTGCGGATTAAAAATGGGGATAGCATTGTGGACGTAAAAGTTAAATATCAATGGTTACCTTCAAGATGTGGTTTATGTAATGTATTTGGTCATAGAGATAGTACATGTATTCAGAAACAAGGGGAGAATGTGAGAGACGAAGAGTATCAAAGATTTAGCAGGGGTTTTGAAAACTATCGGCAAGGAATGAACGCTCAATTTCAGCATCGAAAAAACAGCGAAGGTAGTAGTGGTTTCGTGACCCAAAATGAAGGCCACAAGGATGTAATGGTTGGGACGAATGTTGAGAACCCATGGCAGAATGCATATAGAAGGAGAAAAACGAATAAACTCATTGACAGGCATGGAAATATGGCTAGTATTAAAGAGGTAAAGAGTAAGTATGTGAGTAATCAAGGTGAGTAATCCATTTGATGTGATCGCTGATATAGAACAATCACATGGAAAAACACACGAGGTAGTGGCTGAGATACCTATAGTGGGTGGTCAAATGGGGAATATAGCTGATGGAGAAAATGTGGCACCGAAGGACCAAAAGAAAGCTAGTAGCCAAACAGGCTTGTTGAATGAATCTGTGAAGGTTAGTGGAAGCGATAGTGGTCTATCTAAGGTTAATATAGATGTTTCCACGCCTGATAGTAGCTTGAAAACTCTGCCTGAGGTTAATGATGATAGTGTTACTATCGAGGAAGAAAATATTGTCACAAACATTACACATTACACCGGTGAAGCTCCCGAGAGGGCTATCTTTCGATGATTACCCGAAAGATTGGTCGAGTAAGAGGATAAAGAGAGATTAAAGCAAAGAGGAATGCTATGGACGCAGCGGAAAAGAAAAATGAAAAGAGTTTAGATCCCCCGTAGTATTACCAACAAGATGAACTCGTGTTTAATTTAAATTAGTTGTTATTAGTCGTATTCCATAATGAAGGCGAGGCGTATGTTTTCATATCTAGCTTGTATTCTAGTCTAGAAGAAGTAACGTTGTACGAGGCATTCTATAAGTCTCTTTTGTTTTTACGATCCTTCATTGTAATCTGGGTAAGGTCCCATTTTCTATAATATACTTGCTTACCAGAAAAAAAAAACCCTACCATCTCTCGTTCCTCTGCTGAAGCATAATATCGCTCTCTCGCTGCATTTACGTCTGAATTACAATGGCTACATTATCTTCTTAATAATCTTGGTTTTCCGATATCCCAACTCATTCTGTGATAGCTAAGCTGCCATTCACATTCCTTCAGACCCGGTGTTGAAGCATATTGAACTTGATTGTCATTTTGTTTGTGAAAAAATTCAGAGCGGGCTTATCACACCATCTTTTATACGTTCACATGCCCAGCTAGCATACATCTTCACCAAACCACTCGGAGTGGAGACATTTCATCGACTACTTGGCAAGTTGGGTGTTCAAGACATTTCCTTCCCACCTCCAACTTGAAGGGGGTGTCAATGTATAAAATCCCTTAATCACAGGTATTCACATTAGAGAAAATATTCTAGCATCATGATTTTAGGACGTTAGTATCTGTTAAAATAAAATCCCTGTATTATAGTCATTAGTCAAGCTAGGTAATTCCTGATTTTATGCTCATTCTGAGTTTACATCTTGTATATAAAGATCCATATACTGAATAGAAAAATCATCGTTCAAACTTCACAGTTAACAGGAAAACAAACGATAAATGGATTATTGATTCAGGGGCGTCAGATCACATTACGGGTGATATATCTCTACTTACTGAATTTATACCTTGCCATGAAAATCATTCCGTAAGAATTGCAGAGGGATCTGTTTCGAAAGTTGCAGGCTACGGATCAGCTTCAATTTCTAAGACCTTATCTTTGCACTCTGTCTTACTTGTACTAAATCTTGACTTAAATTTATTGTCAATCAGTAAACTCACACGAGATATGAATTGTGTTGCTAAATTCTATCCAAATGTTTGTGAATTTCAGGACTCGAATTCAGGGAAGATGATTGGCAGTGCTGAGATGTGTTCGGGACTCTTATCTCCTCAAGAGCAGCCACTTTCTGGAAAAAACAAGTTCACAATATTTCTTCGCAAAGTCGGTTTCACAAAAGTTGTTTTTCATCTTCATCAAATAAGGATAGTGAAATCATGTTATTGGCACTACCGACTAGGACATCCTAATTTTTCTTATCTCAAAAAGTTGTTTCCTTCACTATTTAGAAGTAACACTGTAACAAATTTTCAGTGTGAAGTATGTCAGTTTTCAAAACATGCTCGTACTTCGTATCCTAGTCTTCCATATAAATCATCACAACCGTTTTCTATGATTCATAGTGATATTTGGGGACCATCTAATATAAAAAATGTCACTGGAACAGGTTGGTTTGTATCTTTTGTTAACGATCACACGAGAATTACATGAATCTTTCTCATGAAAGAAAAATCTAAAGTTGTGAAATCTTCAAAAATTTCAATGCCATGATCCAAACTCAATTCGAAACAAAATTCAAATTCTAAAAACAGATAATGCACGAGATTATTTCAATTCTGTCTCGGGTAATTATCTAAATAGCCTTCGCATAATTCACCAAAGTTCTTGTGTAAATGCTCCTGAACAAAATGGAATCGCAGAGAGAGAAAATAGGCATCTCTTAGAGGTTGCTAGGTCTTTAATGTTCGCTTCTTATGTTCGAAAACATTTATGGGGAGAAGCGGTCCTCACTGCCGCATATCTTATCAATAGAATGCCATCACGCGTTCTAAATTTCCAAACTCCAAGTCAAGTCCTCCTTAAAAAGTACCTGAAAAGTCGTTTAATTTCCACTATTCCTCTTAAATTGTTCGGATGCTCGGCATTTGTACATGTTCATTCCCATAATAGGTGTAAACTCAATCCCAAAGCAGTTAAATGCATTTTCCTTGGACACTCAACAAATCAAAAAGGATATAAGTCGTACTCACCCAACACAGGAAATTTTTATAACTCAATCAATGTCACCTTTTTTGAGCAACAATCATACTACCCAAAAGCTGATGTTCAGGGGGAAAGTTTGTCAAAAGAACATAATTTTTGGGATATTATCGAAACCCAGCCCTTTCACGACCTTCGCGCTCCTGTTCCTCAATTTTCTAGTGGTCCTCCAAAAAATTTAACCACGTCACCTCCTGCGGAGTCTTTTATATCACCAAGTACTTCAAACCCTATTATCGAGTCTCCAAAATCTCCTGTCATTTCTCATACTCCTTGTCAAGAGTTACTAAACAAATCTCCTGTATCTTCATTTCCTCTAACTAAAAATAAGGAACTCAAGGTTTATTCCAGAAAGAAATGGCATCGGAAGGAGATGGCAGAATTGACACCTCCAGAGCTACTTCAAGAGTCACAACCTACTCCGAGTCTTCCAGAAATATCACAAGGTAATTCTGAACTTGAATCTTCTAGTCATGAGCTACATGAGGATCAACCCATTGCCTTAAGAAAAGGAGTCAGAACATGCACAAAATATCATGTTCAAAGTTATGTGCCTTATAAGAAATTGTCTAAAACATACGGTGCTTTTGTCTCGAATATTAATAAGATTCAAGTTCCTAATAACATCTATGAAGCTAGTAAGATATCACATTGGAAGACAGCTATTATGGAAGAAGTGTGGGATTTGGAAAAGAATAATACCTGGAAAATTGTTGATTTGCTTCAAAGGAAACGAGTTGTGGGTTGTCGGTGGATATTCACTGTCAAACACAAGTCCGATGGAAGTGTGTAAAGGTTTGAAGCACGACTAGTTGCAAAGGGATTCACACAATCTTATGGGATAGACTATCAGGAGACTTTTGCCCCCGTTGCAAAACTTAACACTGTTAGAGTTCTTCTCTCCGTTGCAGCAAACTTAGACTGGACATTGTTCCAACTTGATGTAAAAAATGTTTTCCTCAACGGTAACCTTGAAGAAGAAGTTTACATGTAGATTCTTCCTGGTTACAGGTCTAATGCGACCAAGAACAAAGTATGCAAACTCAAAAAGTCGTTATACGGATTAAAACAGTCTCCTCAAGCTTGGTTTAATCGATTTTCTAAAGCCTTGAATTTTTTTGGGTATATGCAGTGCCAGGCTGACCACACCCTTTTTATCAAACGATCAACAGAAGGAAAATCTTCTATTCTCATTGTTTATGTCCACGACATTGTTCTTACAGGAAACTTCCCAGAAGAAACAAATAGGTTGAAGGGTTTCCTCGCAAAAGAGTTTGAGATCAAAGATCTCGGAACACTTAAATACTTCTTGGGAATGGAAGTAGCTCAAACGAAAGAAGGCATATCGGTCTCTCAACGAAAATATGTTTTAGATCTTTTGAAAGAAACCGGAATGCTTGGGTGCAACCCTGCAGATATTCCCATGGATCCAAACTCCAGACTCGGCAATGGAGAGAACAATAAACAAGTTGACAAGGAGAGGTACCAACGCCTTGTGGGTAAATTGATCTATCTGTCACATACCGGACAAGACATTGGTTTTTCAGTAAGCGTTGTGAGCCAATTCATGAACAATCGCATGGAAGAACATATGATAGCCGTATATCGAATTCTCAGGTATCTTAAGATGAATCCGGGAAAAGGATTGTACTTTAAGAAGAACGCGAACAGAAGGATAGAGATCTTTACGGATGCGGATTGGGCAGGCTCGGTCACTGATCGTAGATCCACATCAGGGTATTGCACCTTCATTCGGGGAAATTTGGTCACGTGGAGGAGTAAAAGAAAAGAAGTCGTTTCAAGTAGTGAGGAAGCAGAATTTAGAGCAATGCCACATGGAATTTGCGAAGGAATGTGGGTAAAGAGACTGTTGAAAGAACTCATAATTGGAGATAAAGAGTCTTTACACATGTTAGCAAAAAATTCTGTTCATCACGATATGACCAAACACGTGGAAATTGATCGCCATTTCATCAAAGAGAAGATAGAAGATGGGATAATCCTGCTATAATATACACCTACAAAATGCCAGATAGCCGATATTCTGATCAAAGCTCCATCAAGGTCAAACTTCGAGAATTTAAACAACAAGTTGGGTATGATTAACATCTATTACCCAACTTGGGGGGAGTGTTGCAATTCATGATTTGTTGCTAATTTCCTTGATGTACTTAGCTGTTACTGTAGCTGTAATTAGTTAGCTATAATTATATTCCTTTCCTTATTTAGCTAGTAGTAATTACGTTGATTTGATTTGCCTATGAATCAGCTACTAACTGCTGAGATTAAGGGCGAAGATACTCAACACCCTTTGTATAAATTTGACTCTTATCTCATTCAAAAGGATTAAGAAAGAGAATTATATTTGCACTCAAAATCTACACAATGATTGTTAGTTTATACTTTTATTTTTCAATTTATACGACGATTATTAATTTTTCATTACTTAGAAGACAACAAAAATAAACATTTTCCCACTTTCCTCCAAACATTGGTATAATGTTCTACTTATAGAAATATTCTTTAATCCAAGCACCACAAAGATAACCTGTTATACTTATACAATATCGTCAAAACTAGTTAACTAGTAAACCAGATTATGTTGTATATCATAATGAGAGACCATAAGGGTAAACCCGGTGCTAAAGGTCATAACTCATTAGGAAGATTAACTACCCCAAGTCTTAAGAGTAGAGGAAGATGAATAAGCCACATTCTTATTGCAATAATATTTACGAAAATCGATAGTAATGGTGAAAACAGTACCCATCGGGGACCTGATCGACCTGGTATGTTCCATTGAGCTCAGAATAAAATAGAGGCGCACCAAAATATTTGCCAAAAACATTTTTGATATAAAACGACATTTTAAAATTAAATTATGCGCTATTCCCAAAAAGTAAATGAAAACTAAGGTTAAAAAAATGAGCGTCGCCCCATAGAGGGTTTAGATGCCAAAAAATTATACAATCGGAATAAAGATACCTAAAATAGAGCTAATCTTGGATGTATCTCCTCTCATATAAGCCAGTAATTTGGTCAGCTACGGCCCACATGATGGCCTGGCCAGGTGGGATCCTCATCAACCGAGGTAGCAGTCCTTTCCACAGCGAACGCAATCCTTCCTCTTTATAAATTGTTCCAATAGCATGAAACAAGCCTTTGTACTTCAACTCCCCACCATTAGGACACCGATTTTGGGCCATAAGTCTGGTCTTCACAACATCAAATGGGCCGGTGCAGATGGGCCCGGCTGTACCAGCTAGAAAGCCCGATATCATAGACTGCCACGGCTGGAGGATCTTTCCGTCACCTTCGTGTTTGTTCCATAATAAAATGTCGAAAGCGTTTTTGGCGGTGAACATAGCAGCTTGGTTCGTGCCGTTTCGCATGACTGTTGGAGATGCACCTGCCCACAGCCCTCGGATCCCTTCTTCTTTGATGATTGTACCAGCACAGTGCATGGGCCCTTTGTACTTAAACAGCTCGGTGCTCAAACCTTTTTGTTGTTGAAGTCTTATCTTCACCACCTGTTTAATTAGCAAAGACATTGTCAAAATATCAACTGCCTAAACAGAATCTGACGTAGCAGGCAAGTGTGGCCGGTGAATTACACCTTGTTTGGTCGAAGCTTTTAACAAAAAGGCTGGAATCATTGAGGTGCAGGGAAAGGGGGGCAAAAGTACATCCGGCTTGAAGGTTCTACTTATTCAGTTATAAAAAGTAAGGTAGAAAAGCTTAGCTTTCAAATTGTCAACTAAATGCAGTCAAACTTTTAAGCAAATAGGAAAATAAACTAAGAAAACAACTGGCTAAGGTCTTGTTGGGTTGCATATTTCTTATGAGTACAAAAGTACACTTTTTTAGTTGAGGTGAAAAAGTAATACTTATGTAATAATTGCAAGTAACGTTAATTAAAACATAAAAGCGTACATTTGAGTACTGGTAGTGTAAATTGGAAATGGATTTACATTAAAACATTTATCCCAACATTTACTCTTTTGAATATACTTTTATGAACATAAATCTATGCTTTTATTGTTCGACCAAACAACTTAAATTTACTTTTGTACTTTAAGAAAAGAAGTACAAAAGTAAGGTAAAAGTAAACGAGCCCCAAACAAAATCATATGCTGGCAAATGCAGGTGAATTACTTTGTAGTAGAATCAATTCTCAAGTCCTCGTGTACCACCAAAAGGAAAACCTTATATCCTCAAGCAAATCTAATCATGCAAAACATGTACCCCACTCAACACTAAATAGACTACCAACTACTATTAAAATCCCCGAAATTTGAATTACATATGCAATCCAAGAAATAAATAAATAAAAAAATTTACACCAAGAGTGAAGATTATAAGTCATCTTGTCAAGTGCATATAAAGCCACGTCCCTTGAACTCAAAGATCAACACTGAAATCTTTGTTTGCAATGTTCCTCAAATCCTTATACAGTTCATGGTGCCAGCATAATTTTTCTTCTAAAAATATGAAGCTTATGTCTAAAGTTGTCCATCAGTAAACCTCGAAGGTGTAAGAAAAAAGACAGTGCAAGTTTTCGTGTGTTGTATTAGAAGCTAAGTTGCAGAAAAAAACTACTTAATGCATGTGCAAATATTGTAATAAAACAACCATCAAGCTCAAACGAAGCCTGGCAAATTGGCAAAAAAATGTCTTATACAATGAAATAAGGTTTGTTTCAATTTAAGAAAAGAAACATAAGAAGGTTCTTGAATAAAGTAAGCAAAGTTTGTAATTTCTTTTAGTATTCCAAACAAAACCACCATAATGTCAATAGTTAAAACAAGAAAACAACCAATAAATATAATTTCAACATGGAAGTTCCCCTACAAACCACTTGAGGTATAAACCCAAAATTCTTTTCAGAATTCCGGATTTTGGATATTGATTTCTTAAAAGAAAAATCATATGCTCCACCGCAAGGAATACACAATCAGAACTAAATCAATATGAATATGATCAAGCAAAATACTAGTATATAATGGGAAGGGGGGGGGGGGGGGGGGGGGGGGGGGGGGGGGGCGAAGAAAACTCAGGCTAGTGATTGTTTTGGGAGTTACTACATTAGTTTTCAAAAGAAACGAGCATATAAGTGGCCTGCTTCTCCAAAGTCGTCTCTAATCTCCAACTGTATTCTTTAATAACTGGATGATATATTATTGAAAGAAAAAAAAATCCCGTCCCATTACGAGACAGAAAAGCTTACCCAAAAAAAACTAAGAGAAATAAAAGAAGGGAAAACTAAATTATTCAATAAAAGAAATTTTACAACTGTATTAGACACAACTAAGAGGATTCAACACCTGATTTTTTGATACATAAACTTAAAATAGATATCATTTTCTTTTAACAATTATACAACGGGTCCGATCCTAAGTCTGGCTTTATCAACTGTTACATAAACAACCCTCTATTGCTGAAAACTCGTCCCTAACATGTGCCATACAAAAAGTTTTTTTTTATTCACTTATCCTCAATTCTTAATGGTGTTTCAGTTTTCGAAAACATGATTGTTAACTATTCCACCTGAAATCCTAATTGAAGCTAATATTTTCACTAGTATTCTCAAATTTAAATGGTAATGGCCCCACAGAAAAATGAACATTTCTAATATTGTACCACATATACCAATATGCATAAAAGTCACCATGCATCCAACAAGGAGAAAACAAAAATACTATTTTTTTAGAATATCCAGTAGGATTTAAGACACTGGTAAACTACAATCGCTGGTAAACATACAAGATCTAATCAAACATTAACAAACCGATAGCTAACGGATCGAGAAGAACCCAAAAAGTAAAAGTTTAAAAAATTGGTGGAACATAAAACCATAAAGTTGCAAAGTACTAATAAAAGAAGAATATTTCTTGACATTGCAATCGCACCGAGGATGTGATAAACAGTCAGCTAACATATGCAGAATCTTCAGATCAGGCAACACAATAAGAGAACTATGACTTTGCATTTGGAATTGTAGGAAGCCAAAACAATATGAAAAAGAAAACGACAAAAGAAGAGGTATTCCTACTTTTTTGTCCTAACATTTGAACCACATTTTCTTAACAAAAGCAAGTTGGACAGAAATTAGAGAAAACGTAAAGAAACATGTATCTAGAAAAGTTTCGGACTAGTCCACATTGGAACGTAGTCAACCAAAAACAAGTTACAAATCTAAAGATTAAACCTAATTGGAAAAAAAAAAGTATACCATGTCCTAAAAGATGAGTTAAATCTTAGTTCCAAAACTAGGAGACGCAACCCCAACTGTGGTAATAGTCCACATCAAAAAAGTACTTGAGCAAATACAAAAGCCAGCATATTTATCTATCCAAACCAATCAGAAAAATATCCTTAATTCTCGGAAAGAAAAAGGTGTTCAACTCTATGTAGAAAGCCAAAATGATAACCAAAATGAGGACCAATCTAAGGCAACCTAGTTATATCCCACTTCATTTTAAGAATATACATGCATTATTTAAACAATAAACATCAATGACTCGGCTGAATTACTCGGCCATTACTCAGTAAATGTAGTCCCAGATTGAGAAGCCAACTCGAAACAAACATTACTACAAGTGAAATCATATCTAGCGCGGGTCATAGAACGGATCATAATAACATTAGAAATACCAAATTTCTTCCAACTCCAGTTTAAAAACAATGTTCACGGGAAAATGCAGACTAACCTAACATGACAACTAGCTCTTCTCTTGTCCATTCTGCTAGAAAGACCTTGTACTCTAAGAAGCCAACACGTTTACTGTTAGATTATCTGAGATCAAATATTCCCAAGTTCTAGAGCAGTTACTGTAAGTAATATTTTACTAGTGGAATCTCATCCAGCCACTTGGTAAAATAACGTAAATAAATCTTAGAAAATTTGAGTTTTTACTTTAATCGGAGTAACAAACAGCAAGTACATAATGTACATTATCTTTAGTCGCTGAAAAGGAAAAACTAAAAAAAATAAAAAATCACACAGTTGTTTAAAAGGAAATTGCAGTTTTATACACTAATGCACAGCCAAATTCCTGATTTTGAACAAGCACCTAGAAAAATTAGCAACTAGAACACAGACGTGCCATTTCTCGAAAATTTTTGCAGACATGAAAGGAAAAAGAAATGGTAATGATATGAGTATAGTAAGAAGAAGTACCTCGAAAGGAGTGACAATGACAAGGGCCTCAAGGACACCGGCAGAGAATCCGGAGAAGAGGCGGGCTTGATTGGAAAGAGTACCGGATTGGGAGTCTTTAAAGGCAGACTGAAAAAGGGAGTTGGAACCCATACGAAGGGTATACTTAAGGGTAAGGTGAGTAGCGAAAGGGGTGAGACCTTTCCATAAGGCTCTTACCCCTTCTGTTTTGTAAATAGTAGATCCACAATGAAATATACCTTTATAGGAAGATTTGTGGTCAAGTTGTAAACGAGTTTTTATCACGTCTATAGGTTGTAAACAACAAGCCTCCATCACTCCTCCTAACGATCCTGATATTGCTTTCATGTATGCTGGTATTTTCTTCTTTCTTCTCCCTTCTTCTTCCCCCTTTTTCTCCATTTTCCCACCCTTCTTTATTTCAACAACCCACGGCCCCCGGTGGCCGCCACCTACCAACTACCGGGAAACTAACGATTTTTCTCACAAACCCAACCTCTTTACTCTTTTCAGTTTTCACACACAAACCTTACTTCTTTATCTACTCTCTGCTATGCCTTTTTATGTTTAATTTTTTTTTGTTATTATTTCTTTTTACTGCATTTGTTTTTTTAAGGCATTAACAATAATAATTTAAATTATCAAAAATATATCTATATATATATATATTATTATTATTTATCTAATTCTAATTAAAGCATAATCTAATATCTCTCTAATCTAATCACACCTCTCTCTCTAATCGCACATCTCTATGTAATCGCACATATATCTCTAACACACGATAATTGCACATCTTTCTAACACGTGCTAATCACCAATATCTCTCTCTAAAATTACTAAAAACTCACAAAATATATATATGCTAATTATAAAACTTCATAGCCTAATTTTAAATTTTCATACCCTAAATCAAATATCTAAAAAGGAGTTCATACCCTAATTTTAAAACTTTATACCCTAATTTCAAAATTTCATACACTAATTTCAAAATTTCATAACCTAATTTTAAAACTTTATACCCTACATATTGATTTCTCTCGGTACTGTATATGTATTCTCCTCTTTCAACTTGAAACCTACAAATTTTACAATAGTCTCAAAACTCAATAAATAGAAAACAATATCACCAATTTCATATATTTTTTATATATTACGGGTATCAACCACTGTAATATTTGTGTATTACGTATGTATATGGATGTTTATATAATGTAGATGGTGTTCGGTAGTCAGTGGCGGATTTTCGTGATGGAGGGGGAGACAGATAGAGTGTGATATGAAAGAAAAATACAGAGAAAAATATAAGAGAGAGAGAATAAAATCAGAGATATAGAGAAGAATTTGCGAAAATAATATGGAGAAGAGATATAAGAATGGAGGAGAGAGAAAGAAAAAAAAGATAATAAATAGCATTTGTTTGGTATGTTTTTTATATTGAAAAGTTTTTGAATATATTTTTGTTAATTTAATTTAAAAAATAATATGTTTTGTTAATTTATCCTTTTTTTTATTATGAATTTTAGATTTTAAGTGTAGACCGTAGATTTGGTTTTCAGTTAAAACCGTAAATTAAATGTAGATACCGTACATATTATCTACTGGTTGCACTCAAAAATTACCAAAATACTTTGCGTCGAATTAAATTGAAAAACACGTTTTCTCTCTCTTTCACGGTTATAGATTTTATAATTAAAATAAATCAAAATTTCATCCGATTAAACCATGTTTAGCTTTAATTCACCAAATTAGATACACTAAATCAAGTTATTTCTTTATTCACTAGTTTATTATTTATTTTATATAGTTTCAATTTGTAAAATAGAGAAAAATATATAATATATGTCAATTGATTAATTGATTATTCATTTGGTGATTATAATTGTTTGTTATTTATTTATATTAATTAAAAAAACTTATGTTTGTTGATATTTTTCCCGTTTTATAAAAAGTAGAGTTTTTATTCAAATTTATTTATTTAGATATTTATTACTAGTTGTTTGGTTGTCATTAATTGTATATATTTCATATTTTGTTTAGATTGGGAAAAATAAAAATAGACATGGTTTATTAATATTTACCAATTTTGAAAATTAAGGGTTTTTTTATAAAATTTGTTGATTTATATGTTAATTACTTTGTTTGCATAAATATTAGTTGTAACTTTTATGTGTAATCCTAGCTAATCTATCGCTTTAGAAAATCGAACATGGTTTGTTGGTCTAATTAATCTCTAAATATATATATTTTACCAACTATATTTGCTAGGCTAACATCTAGACTAACATTTACTAACAATTTTTTTAATTTTATATCCATCCACTCCGGTCATATATCAAATAAGACCTGAGAGTCTGGGAGAGAAGCGGTGAGAGACGATGAGAACA
This sequence comes from Primula veris, assembly GCA_963682055.1. Classification (NCBI taxonomy): domain Eukaryota; kingdom Viridiplantae; phylum Streptophyta; class Magnoliopsida; order Ericales; family Primulaceae; genus Primula; species Primula veris. The sequence goes on along the minus strand of OY821740.1, from coordinate 26,587,217 downwards.
AGATACGGTTATAAAATTATACTTGGGAGATACCGATGCCTCTAACGGTGATACAAAATATGATTAGAGCGGACTTTTATGGTATTCACATAATAAGTAATGATACTGTTGTTGGCCCGGTGCGGCTAAACCTTAGGAGGGGGGGGGGGGGGTGAATAAGGTTTTTCAGGCGTTTTTAGCCTAATTAAACTTAAGTGTAACTAACCACCCAACTATCGCAAGTTTAAGCTTATTGCGTTTTAACAAGGGATAATGAAATGCTAGAATTACTAAACGCAAGCAATAAACTAAGCAATAATATATTTGCGGAAAGTAAAAGCAAGGAAAGAAAATGACACCGTGATTTTATAGAGGTTCGGCAAACGGCCTACGTCCTCTCCTCGGTACTACCGAGTATTTCACTAAAAAATCTCCTTGCGGATTATTACAAATCCTATTGAGCTAATCAACCGATTGAGCTCCCCCTCACTTTATGAGTATCCCGAAATGAAAAGACCTAGAGTTTTTAAGATTCACTTGCTTACAAAGCCTCTATCCGATCACTCGCTCACAAATGAGTTTATATTATACTCTTTACAAAAACGTTACAACAATGTAACTACACTCACTAGTCTAATTGCTTCTAAATAAGCTAATTGGTGAGTCTTTGATGATGATTAAGCTTAAATCGTATTCTCCTTGATTTCCCTCTTTTTTGAATATATTCACCAAAATGGTGATTTTTGGGTTTTTATTGAGAGGTTGAAGAATGATGAATTGGTGTATTGATTGGTGACTTTGGAAAGTGAATTGGGGTGGTTTATATAATCACCAAAGTCTGTTTTTCTGTATATGACCGTTGGCAGTGGTTGAGGCTTTTATTCAGAGGTTTTAAGCAACTTTCCAGAATAAGCTGAAAAGCTGTTTTCGAAATCTGCAGAAAACGATCGGTCGTTTTCTACAGTCGATCGGTCGTTATTCAGAAAACGATCGGTCGTTTCTGAGTTTCGATCGATCGTTTTTCTTGTGGACTCTCTGGAAGAAATCAGAACAAAAACAATCGGTCGTTTTTGTACAGACGATCGGTCGTTCTTCAGTTTTCTCTGCTTTCTCGTTAATCTTTAAAAGCCCGTAACTTCTTCGTTTTAGCTCCGATTCTGGTTATGCTTGAACCTGTGGCTTCGTTTTTCTATGCTCTATCTTTCTGGCGTTCTGGAATTTACAAATTCTACTTTTGGAAAAGACAAGCATTATATCATCGAAATAGAGAAATCGTAAAATCATTAAAAACATAATCAAAGTTATAATCAAAATCAATTATTGAACCCCATGGTTCAACAACTGTAAATCGAGGCTTGCTTACAATATTAGCGGATATGTGGCGTGATGAGACTCACACGTTCCATTTTTACACCGTAGAGTTGGAGATATTTATAAAAGATGTAGAGACCATGTTTGGATTGAGGGTGGATGGTTGTGTTGTTACCCGGTCGGACAGGAATGAAACTAAGGCAGCCTGGTTGGATTTGGTAGTTAGGTTGTTAGGTGTTCGACCTCCTGACAATCAAATTGATACAAACTGTTTAACGGTTAGATTTAATTGGATGTTACGTACTTTTAAGGAACTACTACCCCCGAGTCTAGTGAAAATATGTTGTTATATCAGTATAGTGCTGCCATTTTACTATTGCTTGTTACACATGTTTTTTCAGATAAAAGCAGTGATAAGATTCCACTATGGCCGTTTCACTTTCTTGAGAATTTTGATAAATGTGCAGAATATAGTTGGGATCACATAAATTAGCTATCCACTCGGCTACATATATAATATTATTTAATTTTTGTATTCGATTTCTATTATTTTTTGTGTATTTATCATTTAGTTATTTTGTTTATAATTGTTGTTTATCTACTTTACTTCTATATTACAGATGGAAAATGTGGACATTTGCTAATCTTAAATCATATGTCTATGGTCATAATGTGGTCTATATACGGGATCAGTTAAACAATATGTCGCCTGAACAAGTAAATTTTCACTTTTTTATTTCCTACCTGTAATTGTTACATATTATATGTTGTATATAATTGCATCTTAGTCTTATTTGGATATTACACACTTGGATATTATTTAATTTTTGAAGCAGTTTTTTACATATCTTTTAAGCTGGTTTTGGTGTCGATTATAAGCTATTTTTAAACAACTTTTAAGATGTTTTTTACCCGGCTTGTAAGATGTTTTTTACACAGCTTATAAGCTGATTTTAAACAGCTTATAAGCTGATTTTAAACAGTTTTTAAGCTGTTTTTAAACCGCTTGTACGATGTTTTTAAACATCTTTTAAGCTGTTCTTTTTAAATAGCTTTTTTTAAAATGCTATTAAGCTATTTTTTACACAACTTTTAAGCTATTTTGTACACAACTTTTTAACTTGTGTTTACATATTCTTACAATAATTTTGTGGATTAAAGATAGTCTGGCAGCCTTACGGGAACATTGATGACTATCAAGAATATTATAGGCGGAGTCATGATATGTGTCATTCTTGCGTTCCGCTCATTTGTAATGAAAAGATTGAGTTTCATCTCGCGAACAGGTACATGAGGCAATTTGGTTTTGTTCATGTTGTCCCTTCGAATATTTGAAAAACCAATCAGGGTCATGACAATTATAGAACATATGGGAATAAATATGATCAAAAGCACGACTGGCCTCAACTTTTCAACGAGTCTATAACTATGTGGAATAACTCCCACAACGGACTTATTAATGGTGACTTAGGTACGGAGACGTCATCGAATTACTTGAGATGGTATAGAGAAAATTTATATCATTTTATTTTATTACTAATATACAACTGACTACAAAAAAATTCAAGTTTTATTTCCAAATAAAGAAAAAAAACACATTACAGTCTATGTCTCTCACAAAGCATAACAAATGTTCTTAATTTTTTTAGAATAGTCTATCCTATTTTTTATGGGTCTTCGGATAAAAAAACAATCAAATCTAATGGTCAACAAAAACTATGAAAAAAGATAAGTAAAAAAGGTTGACACGATTATATATCCGATATTTTTTTGCTACGATTGATAAATTTGATTTTGATTTTTTGAAATGAATCCGATACTTTTTCAGTACGGTTGATAAATTTAATTTTTTTTCTTCATACGGTGCACTATAATTTAGGGTGTGGATACCAATAGAATATTTTAGTTTTAATTAATTTTAGGATAGTAGTTATTTTGAATTCATTAATAGGTGTTGTGTTTTTAGTGGGTGACACCCATTTACCGGATTTATGGTAGTTTTACTATAAAATATAAAATAACGTACCGTAATCGCATTGAGAATTTTTTTTTAACTACTGGTGTTACCGAAGAGTGTATGTAGCCAATCTTACACAATAATATTTCCATAATTTTTATTGAATATCGAATGAGATTGATTTTGATCGAATAAATTCAAAAAAAACTGGATAGGCTAATCTAAAAAAAAATATAGTACAACAAAAATGGATCCGGTTTATTCATATGGGTCTATGACTCAGATTTTTTATAATGATTTAGACAACTAAATTTGGGGGTTTAAAATTAATATTTTAATTGAATATATTTATTCTCAATTTTGTTTATATGATTGATTCATTAATTTATTCTTTATCAGGTGCGGTTATGCCGGATTAATTACTTAAAACATGGCGGAAAAAATAATAAATTATCAGTTCGAGTGTTTTTTTATATATTTTAATGGTTAAAGTAATGTTAGTATTTAGGGCCCATTTTTTTTATCGCATTTGAATCTCCAAAATGCTGGAGACGGCACTGATTTTTATTTAATCTTTTTTTTTTCCCTTTACCATGAAAAAAAAGAAATTATAAAACTCGGACAACAATAAATATCAGTCCGCCCCCTGGGTGCTAACCAATTAAAGCAGGTACATTAAAAATAGATAATGCAGCAAAATTGGATCCGGATTTTACCACTAGCAAGTTCGTCTGCAATTCGTTTGCTTGGTGTATACAGCAGTGCATCTAAGACACACCAAAAGTAAATAGTTTACTTTTTTCCACTTTTTACTTCTTTGCAAAATGCTACTTTGGTAAGTATTTATTTAAAGATTTACTGTACGTCTGTAACTACTCACAAGGGAGAAATACTCTCCCCAAACGGCACCACGGATTCCATTGTCATTTAACAGAAACTCTGAGTTGCAATTCAACGTAAAGGGAACCAAGACCCTCTCTCTATGGTGATTTAACATTTCAAATATTTCTGAAATATACCTGATACTAATACTACAAATCTTAAACTGAAGAAAACAAAATATAATAACTATGTGTACAGAATTTTTACACTCCTCCCTACACACTCTTAGTAAGAGCAGTGAGGAAAAAAAATCTAATGTTCTGTAGCGTAAAAGGCCTTCGTGTATCATTAGGAGAAGATGTCATTTGCAAGCAACATAACTTGGGGCGATAACTACATATTACTAACATTTACCAAGAACTGACTGATATAATACAAAGTAACTAAAAAGTTGAAATACACAAGCAACTATCAACCATAATGTATCAGAACTGAAATAAGACAACACAGAGAAGTAAAACTCAATGGCTTAGTTCGATAATGTCATGACAATAAGTTATCCACTGTGTTAAAGCAGTTTCTTTAACGGATATGACTAGTCAGTAATAATGGTGAACCATTAGCAATGAGAAAGAACTAACGTATTCAAGCAGTAAAAACTTTCCGAATTCAAACAAGCTAATATTAAACCGAACTTACAGTTCAGAAGTTGAAACAGACTTCCAATATTGGGAGACCGATGGACTAACAATTAATATGGAGAAAGAGCCAAAAATAATTGAACTCCCTATGTTCGAAATGACAAAGAACAACTTATCAGACACACTCACTGCCAGGTTGTTTAAGCATTATTATGAAACCAATTTGAGCATTGCTACCCTGTCCATTTAACCAAATAGTTGGCCAGTGGTCCACTACACTTTTTTTGTTTTGTTTTGTTTTGGATAACCACTTCACTTTCTCCCTCTACACTATGCATTAGAGGGAGTTGTAGGGTAAACTACTGCCACGTCAACAATTGTTGGTTTGCTGATAGAAACTTCTAATAGTACTTGGCCATTTCTGTTAAGGAAAGATCTGCAAACTTGCAGTGATGCTGACTTGTACAGTTATACCTTGATACTAACACTTCTCTTGGACGTGTAAAGGAGACAACCCAAGTATGAGGTACTTAAATAATGCAAAAAAACATAGTACACAAAATGGTATGTGAAGCTTTGAAAGACAGACTCCGCTATTGACAACCAGAGAATGATCAAGCAACTAGAAAAAAATCATGTAATCCTCTATATCTAATTGATAAATTATTTAATATACACATGCATATTTGTTTATCTGCAATCAAACATAAAATAAATGAAGGAAAAGCACAACAAGAAAGAATACAATTTGTAAGTGGTAACTAGCCAAAAAAAATTAGCGAACCCATACTATGTGGAAGCAATAAATTATGACTCAAAGCTATAATAAATAGAGAACTATGTGGTTGGTAACATAGCTGTGATCATTTGTGATGCTATCTCCATCTACTTTGTTGATCATGTCTATTACCATTGTCACCTTCACTTGTGTCTGAAACAACTTCATCGAATTGCTTTTCACCAATTTCCGGACCATGCTTTCGTTCTTTATGATCACAATTGGGATGTGAAACCTCTTTCTGAATTTGTCTTTCCTGCAAATTGAAATGAAAAAAGGATACATTAGTATAAGAAACTGTAAACAGCAACCATTAAAGAACATTGAATTGCTTTTCTGATAGACTAAAAAGAGTTAACCAAATTCAGATAGAAAATAAAACAAATAGTAGAGTTTAACCAGTTATATAGGTTACATACATGACGAGATAGCATATCATCTGCCTCTAGCATGTGGATGACATGCCCCATTTTGGGCCTTTTCTGGGCGTCAGGGTCGACACACCGAAGAGCGACCAAAAGAACACGTTTCAGTGCTTTGGAAGGAGGGGTCTCAGGCATTTTTGGATCCAAAACTTCCTCAGATCTACGATTCCCAACCATTGTTTTTAACCATTCTATTAAATTCACCTGCAGTTTTTTATCAATATTTAAAACTGTGGACTAAATACTCCTATGGCATTTAGAATGTTCCAAACTTCCAATAGTTACCTCTCCTTGTGGTCGGCTGTAATCAACAGGAGTTCTCCCAGTTATGATCTCCATGATAAGAATTCCGAAACTATAGACATCACTTTTCTCGTTTAACATACCAGTGCAAGCATACTCTGGTGCTACATACCTAAAATAAAATAGTCATACCCAAAACAGCTAATCACCACCACAAGATTAATCAAAGGGAACAATTTTCAACCAAGAAAACAAAAATTACCCGAATGTCCCCATCACGCGAGTTGTAACGTAACTAATCTCAGAACACAAGAGCTTTGCAAGGCCAAAATCCGATACCTTTGCATGCCATTGACGATCAAGCAGTATGTTACTAGATTTTATATCTCGGTGTACTACTTTCGGTTCAAGGCCTTCATGGAGATAGGCCAACCTACCAATTCAAACATACGCAAGGAAATATTTAGAAAAGTAATATATGATTTGTCGTTGAGATGAAGCTATAGCATGAGGAATTTCAGAAACGATACCCTTTCGCAGTTGCCAATACGATATTCATCCGTATATCCCAGGTGAGAGGGCTGACTTCTCCTACCTCGCCATGTAACCATTGGTCTAAATTCCCATTGTCGACATACTCGTACACAAGCATCCTAAAGAACTGACACGATCAGAATATTTACCTAGACCTTTTGTTAAAAATTAAATTATGGCTCAGTTTCTGGTATTAGAAAATGAAGAGGATAAAAAAAAAGAACCTGTATGCTCCTTCGACGCAGTAACCCAAAAGCCGAACGAGGTTTTTGTGTCTTACACGCCCAATTGCTTCAACTTCCACTTTAAACTCCTTCTCAGCCTGACCCCTGGTTAATAATTTCCCAATTTTAAATTGCCAAATAAAACCAAAGAATATCTAAACTTTGTATAAATTACCACATACACACAAAAAATGGCATTGCTCCATACAAATATGGATACATACAGCGCAACAGGTACAGAAATTTTTCAGGGGGTTATTGGGTACATCCAGCTACAATGCATCTTCATTATAAAGGATGTTCGTGGCAAAAGTTATTTATAGATTATAAAGGTTTGGTAGCGATTTTCACACTAATCACGAGTCATAAGCATGTATTAAGAGCAAGAAAATAGAAGAGCTCTGATAAAAGTGCTACCTTGTTGAGCTACTTATATTTAAAAGGAAAAACGCAATGCAAGAAAAATACTAAACATCTATTAATTCAACTACTAGTTCAACCTGCCCCTTCATTAGAAGTAACATAAAGCCTAATTACATCAGAAACGAGTAAGTTAAACAGGAAAAGAGAAGAAATTGCCATGGAAAGAACAAGCCACTAAAAGAAAAGATACATACTGTATCGAAAGTGTCCAATTGCAGAAGTTATGATCAATGTTTTAAAAATCGAGCTATGAAGTGCTAAAAGCGCGATAAAGCGTTTTGCGAAACAAAATTGCCTACGCTTTTATACTTTTTGGTTGGTAAAGCACTAAACTCGCGATATTCATGACAATAGCACAAAAGCATGATTTATAAGGACTTATAGCGTAAATAGCGTGCATCTTCTTTTTCTTTTTAGAAAATCATTTAAAACGACATCGTTTGATAATTAAGTTTTCACTCCGTATAAAACAGAAAGTACAGTGTCTCTCTCTCTCTCTCAAAGACCTAGCCGCACAAATACCCCTTTCTCTCTCTCTCCATCCAATCTTCAATTTTTAATCCACTCAACGTACCCCTCTCTGTACTGCTCTAATGTAGGAAGATTCATCTACATATTAGTGTCTCTTTCTACTGGTCTAAAAAGAGATTTTTTTTTTTGGACATTAAAAGATCTAAAGTTGGCAATTATTCATATTTAAAAATACCTAACTACAAAAATCACAACAATATTCATGTTAGAAATCAAAGTAGCAGACTTTTAAGCTAATCAAACAAATGTGTTACAACTTATAAGCAAAAAACAAAAAAAACTGATCGTAAAAGTTGGAAAGGTCATTTGATTGGCAGAAACAATATCTCATTTTGTATATGCAAGCTTGTTTTGTGATATATAATTTGTTGTTTTCAAGAGTCTTAACATTATTAGAATGGATATGATATTTTCATTATTTTTTCGTAATTTTTAAGAATTTATATTTTTTACCGTATAAAGTTTACGATTTACGCATTGATTCTACACTATTAGCATTTTTAGCATAGTGGTCACAAAAACGCTTCGATTACAATAGCTCTTTTTAAAACACTGATTATGATACCGTATTATAGTACTGCTCCTAAAGCAAAATTCAATTATAAAACACCTTCACCCTGAGTTTTTTCTTTCTTTCTAAATTCTAATCACTCTTTAATGCCTCCAGTATGTGAATTATATCCCTCAAAAGTAGTAAGTAATATTATAATAAATGATGAAAAAGATACATACTATTGGTACTTATTAAATAAAACCCACACTCTGAAACACTTCTAAAGATTGATACATATGCTAAATTTTGCTATTTCTTTTTACTCTCTGTTTTTTTAAACCGATGCTACATTGATATCTACCAAATCTTAAATAACAATTGAGAATGTGGGATTTTGGAAATTAAGTATGTTTTTATGTACTCCTAATCAATAATTATCCTTAAGGCATACTAGTAGAAATAAAAATGTGAACAATAAAAAAGAGTTTTTAGTTTACCTATTATTGAGCAAGTTTTTAACAGCAACATTGGTATTATCCCTTAAAACCCCGTGATAGACGATTCCATAGCCACCTTCGCCGATAACATTCTGATCGGACAAGCCATCGGTAGCTGACTCAAGCTCTCTCAAAGTATACCACCTCCCCCAACCCAAATGTGACACCTCTGGCATCGCACCCTCTCTCCTCTCCCTCTCTCCTATGCTCCCGCTCCTGCTCTCCCCGCTCGATGCCTTGTCAGAGAACACAACTCGGTGCTCCGCCTTTCCTATGTTCACGTGGATCTCAGCTGCAGAGGCCACGTGGATGTCCTTCGGGTGTGTAATCGGAGGAGGGGGAGTGACGCGGGGTTTACGTCGGCGTCGATTGGTTAAACAGAGGGAGAGTAGGAAGAGGAAAAGTACGATGAGTGCACCGACGAATATACCGATCACAATCCAGAGACGGAGACCGAATATTGATGTTGGTTTCGAGAGCTCCTCGTTTATGAATGCAGCATCGTACACCGCCATTTCTGACTCCCTCTCTCTAGTGTGTGTGTTTGTTAAGAGTAGTGCGTGTGCTTTTGGTAGTGTAAAGAAAGAAAGAAAGAAAGAGAGAGAGAGAGAGTGGGAGATTTTCTTTTTTATCTCTCTCTATAACTAACGACAGTCTGGCTGAGTGGATGTCGCGTGTACTAATCAACTTGTTTTGAGCCCATTAGTTTCTTTTTTTTAACCCTTTTTAATTACTCCACCCAGTAATAAATGCACATGTTATTATTACTTTTGTTAAATATTAACTCCTTTTATATATATATATTTTGTAAGATTATTGGACTCTTGTGCTTATTTTTTATGAATACAAGTGGGCTTGTAACCCTACCCCTCTATCTATATAAAGAGGGCTAGGGGTCTTGTATTTATTTATTCATTCATACATTCCTGATTAATAAAAGACCCCTGTTGTTGTCTCTCTTTATATTCTCTCTCTATATCTATATACATATATATGTGAGCTAATATGTCACACAACACGTTATCAGCACTGTTTTCGGAGATCGGAGATCGGAGTACGGCTAGGGTTCTAAATATACAATATAAACTTTGTGGTTTATCCGAGTTTTATTAGATTATTGCTATATCGACCTTCACCAACATACCGTGCGGAAGGTACATGATTTTTCAAAACCTATTTTTTTTTAACACTGTCTACCGCATATTAATTTACTGTAAATTATGCATGAGTTGTATGATTTATCAATGGTAATTAATTCTTGCAACATCAATTGTCTGGTAGTGTACAGAGACCTATATTACATACCTATATTAATTCATGTATGTACGAGACCTATATTACAGACCTATATTAATTCATGTATGTACGATACCTATATTATATGTTAATATGTGTATGAATATTGTCATATGTAAAATACTTTTGCAGGTTTAACTGTTTACAACGTACAACCATGTATATATGCCCATATGTTACTCCATGTTTGTTAATTTAGTAATTAATTACACATGTAAGATTAATTGTAATTGCATGTATATTACACATACAACAAACTGAAGTAAACCTACTATGTTCAGAAGATATAAGACCTTGCTAAGCACGCCTAGAACTTGTGGACTATCTGGGTAATAACGCTGTAATTAATTTAGTTGTGTTGAATTTACACTTCGAATCCCTGTTGTATAATATTGTATGTAAAACAGTATAGGAGTTTCTTTTTTTTTTAGCTTATACTGGGTCCATATGAACGCACATACATGCATGAATATTGTTTAGTGATTAGTTAATAACAATGCATGTTAATCGAATTAATTTATGTATTACCATGTTAATAATCACTGCCATATATATGTACAACATGTAAATTTGCAAAATCATATATTTTCACATTTAAGTTGGAAAAATTATGAACCTTCCCCAACTAGGCTCACCTATTTGGATACGATGTCTAGGAAAGATATAGGCGGAAGTCGATATCCTAATGAGTTCAGGTTTTAAGTGGCATTCGTGTCCTCCACCCTCACCGTCTTTCCTGGTCGTTTTTCAAGTAGAGCTACCGAAAGGGGTTGACTAAATAATAATTTCCCCGAGTGTGTTTATATAGTGATGTATGTTTCGCCGAATTGGTGTCTCTGGATCGACCTGTCGTTCGATTAATTAGAACCTATTCACATTAAAAGCAAAACTATTTTTCGAACCTGTCGTTTCGAAATAAAATTTATGCTTGTGCAAACCATAAACATATAAACCAGTCGTTTTATATGAAAAATAATCCAGAACTCCCAACACATGTTGGATGCCATCTATGATGAGAAAAATCGCAAAACATACTTGCGAAATGACTGTTTAGACGTTGATGTTATCCGTCACCACATGTTAGTCATCCTGATGTGTGAAAATGTGATGCCCAAAATTTTTTTTTGGATGCCATCTTTGATGAGTAAAACACGAGTTTGTTGTTACCCTCGAGATGAATGCTAAGGCGTTGTTTTATTCCGCCGCCACATTTGAGACATGATGACGTATATGGTGAACAAATGTCTGAAATTGACATATTGGAGCAATCCTTCACCAAAAATACTAGATTGGAAATTGTATTCCATAAGCAGTATCGTGAATTTATATTCACCATGTTCCTTTATCGCCCATCTATTATTAGATAAGAAAATTACCCCGGTGAGTAGTTTTAATCCTATTGGGTCAATGGCGAATTGTTTGCCTGATATTAATGCTCTTCGTGTACATTTTTTTCCACGAATCGAGAACCGAGACAAGTGTTATTTGTCTCGAACTGTCGCGATCCCGATGAATCGCCTAGCCAAATGAGATTTTAGACAATCATCAAAATCAAAAACCTGTGGCTTCAAGACAGTAAATTAAAAGGAACAATATGGCCCGTTGTCACAAACAAGAGATAATGCTAAATGAGGCAACTCTATGCTATAAAGACAAAGGTCATGCATGGTTACTCCTTAAATAGTTCAAAACTATTACAAAGGTGAAAAAACTGATGCTAATGTGGTTAAAGCTAATTGAAAGGAAAATCTTGAGACCCCCGATTTTGTGGCTCAAATGAGTTTGGGACCTTTCTTTATTGATTTTGATAAATCATTGAGCCATTTTTTCGCTCATCTGGATTATGTTTTCCATTTGGATTATTATTTTTCCATTTGGACCATACTTTTGGATTATGGTTTGCCTGTTTACGAAATTTCTCGAAATAATTTAAAGTGTTTTGAGCAAATTCCTTTGACAAATGTGACCAACCTTTAAATTATGAAATTTTAGGCAATACTTGTGGGGTAGTTGATATATTTTGGAAATAGTGGGTAATAGTGTACCACATAATTTCACCAACTATTTGCCTAAAAGAGTACTCAGTGACAACGATTCTGGACCTGTTGTTCCAAAATCGAAATCTTTGGTAAAGCCAAATTGATTTGTCAAATATGAGGTGTTATACTTCTGTAGGTCCTGTCGTACCTTGTTGAGTTATAAAATATTCGAAAAAACCAGTGTTACCTGGTAATAGCTCATGAAAGAATTAAAATTTCTTTACATAGCCTCTATTAATACGACCAAAAGCGTTTTTTACAGGAGTTGAAATGTCTTTCAAGTGGTTGCTACCACATTCTTTAAAGCATTTAAAGTTACCTTATCATTTCGCCTGTCGTCGAATGATAAATGATTTAGATGCTAAGACATGATTGTCTATACTATCATTCGCCTGTCGTCGATTGATAAGAGCATTTTGATATTGTGGCATTGACCGGATGAGATATTCCCGGGTCAAAAGACGATGCTTGATTTATAATCGCATCGCATTTGGATTCTTTCTGAGAATATATTTCGTGATTAATCCGAAATTCATGCCACTAATGCTCACTTTGAAAGACTAGTATGTGTAAAGATCACGAAATGAACTCGTAGAATTCTTGTAAAGAATTGAAGGAGTTATTGTGGACTTATCCAACCATAAGACGGACCATAAATATAAATGGTTATGGTTGATGCATCGACAATAAGGTCACATGATTATTGTTGTCCACAGAAATACAGCATTTCCCAAACTTTTAGCCCCATCATTAAGTTGATGGCTCATGACCCGGATTATCCTGAAAAGTCTAGTCGACTTGATAATTCCGAAGAGTAATAATCGAATTTTCGATTTGAATTACTTGAGTTTGGAGATTGAAATTGAACATCCTGTCGATTATGTTTAGACCCAAATGGACTCACGGAAAGTTTGATGGTGCGACTACAAATGATTGCACGCATTTCTTGGTCTTGCGCATCAAGATTTATATTTTCGTGTGGGGTTATGCTATTTTGCTGTATTGGTCCGTTATGAGGCTCATAGACACTCAAACACCATATGCGTACCAGCTGGTTACTGGTTATGAGCCAGAAGTCTCATATTAACGCGTGTTTAGAGTGATTAATTAATATTTTGATTGAGCCGCTCTAGCGTTCAAAATATGGACCTCTGAATGGGAGATAAGTCGATTATGAATCTCCTACCTATTATTTGATAGAGTAACCTTGGCAAGCGATCTCTTTACCGCATGATATGCGAAAGTGACATCGCTAAGACTGTTCTCCCCGTCGTTAGTGGGAGATTTGCACGTTACCATTGATAAGGAACGACGTGAACTAACGTGGCATAACCCACTCAGTCTTAGCTTGATCCCCAAAACTGCACTTAGTGATAAGTAAGTGCATAGACTCCCTCAAGTCTAACTAAATGCCAGACGCATTTAATGACTTTATGAGATGTCACGAGATCATTTATACCTGCTGCAAAATGTTTGCAAGGATAGACGTCCCTGTCGGACGTCGTGTTCCTGTTGTAACACGTTGCTTTGGCCGAACCCGCCAAGCAAAGGACGCTGTCGTCCGCCGTCAGTCTGTCGTCCTTCCCAAGATACGAGGAAGTTGACCGGTTCTTAATTCGTTCAGCCCCAGAGGTGGTGAACTGAAACTCGTTTGTCGCACGAGATTAT